>JAUDYJ010000009.1:25475000-25495000 GCA_030761175.1 Masticophis lateralis | reverse complement strand
GGGAGTGGGACGGGGAGTGGGAGGAGGGGGACGGGTAGTGGGGGGAGGGGGACGGGAAGTGGGACGAGGGGGGCGCGTAGTGGGACGAGGGGGACGGGGAGTGGGACGGGGAGTGGGAGGAGGGGGACGGGTAGTGGGGGGAGGGGGAGGGGGACGGGTAGTGGGGGGAGGGGGACGGGTAGTGGGAGGAGGGGGACGGGTAGTGGGACGGGTAGTGGGAGGAGGGGGAGGGGGACGGGTAGTGGGGGGGAGGGGGAGGGGGACGGGTAGTGGGGGGTCGATGAGGGGTGGTGGGAAGGGAACGATGGGTAGAGGGAGGGGGAAGAGTTGGAACATGAGGAGTAATAGTTTTGTTGGTAGTTGTAGGAACAGCTTCAACCCAGTGGAGGCAAGAACTCAAGACAGATGCTGGATGGAAAGAAAAAAAAACAATATTTAGTTCAGCAAGAATTTAACCTTGGCAAAGAACAGTAACTTTTGCAGCTTGACGATTGAAACTAAAGGAATACCTTCCAAGTTTAGGCTCCTGAGGAATGGAGTTAAAGAGGCAATTCTAGAAGGGTAAACTTCTTTTGGCACCATTATCTAAGGTAAAAGTAAGGGTTTCCCTGTCCAGTCATGTCCTACTCTAGGGGGCAATGCCAGCATTGTCCGAAGATATTTCTGTGGTCATGTGACGAGCATGGCTACATACCAAGGGGCCACGGGACACTGTTAAAATTCTCACCAAAGTGGTACCTATTTATCTACTCACATTTGCATGCTTTCGAACTGCTATGTGGAGCAAGTAACAGGAGCTCATCCCATCATGTGGCGCTAGGGTCTCAAACCCGGGCTGTCAGCTTTCCAGCTGACGAGCGCAGCATCTTTAAACCGCCGAGCCATTGCACCTGCTATGCACCTTTATCTAAAAGCTTACAAGATATAGTTTGTACCGAAGCTGCTGTGAACCTCAGGCGAGCTCTTAACAGAAAGTTTAGCTTTCCAGTCCAGTTTAAGATCCATCCAATCCATCTTTATTTCTCCCAAATCAGGGGTGAAATCCAGCAGGTTCTGACAGGTTCTGGAGAACTGGTAGCAATAATTTTGAGCAGTTCGGAGAACCGGCAAATACCACTTCTGGCTGGCCCCGGAGTGGAGTGGGAATGGAGATTTTGCAGTATCCGTCCCCTGCATGCCCACCAAGCCACACCCACTAAGCCATACCATGCCCACCAAGCCACACCCACAGAACTGGTAGTAAAAAAAATTGGATTTCACCACTGCCCCAAACCCATTCCTGGCTCAGCCCCCTCATTCCCATGGAATATCTGTCTCTCACCTGCTAAAAACCAAACCAACCACGATTGTTTACATCCAGAGGTGGTAACAACTGTCAAGGGGTGTCTGGATGGTATTCCTGCCACTCTTGGGGATAGATGAGTCTTAAGCATGGTAGGGGATTATTTTTCTGCACCGCTGGAGGTCTGGAACGTCTCCATTTATTTCCCCCATCAGATTCTCTGACTCCTAAACCGAGTCCACCTACTATTCACCCATCCCCAGTCTATCCTCTAAAGTCTGGGGGCATTGGCAGGAACTCCCATCTACCTTTTCCAGGTAACAGGAAGAGGTCATAAAGAAAATATATGAGTCATGGTGAGCAAAGGGTATTGGAAAGGATCCCTTTGAAGCAAGCAAAATAATAAAAAAAAGTCACCTCTCTGGATTAGGGGCTTTAAAATAAACTTTTCTTTACTTCTATAGTCTTCTCCTTATGGCCACGATTGAGCCCAACATTTGTCTTGCAGAGTGAGACCGTTGTTCTGTGAATTTGGCCCCATTGTATGGCCTTTCTGGCCACTATTGTTGAGTTGGTAACATGGCTGCTAAATGAATCTGGCTTCCCCATTGATTTTGCTTTGTCCGAAGGTTGCAAATTGTGTGATACAACAGTGGTGGGTTGCTCCCGGTTTGTAAGAACTGGTAGTAAACATTTTTAGTAGTTCGGAGAACCGGGAATAACATTGGCTGGCCACACCCCCGAACCAGTCCCTGGCCCAGTCGCCACTTGCTTACCCTGCCCACCTCATCAGAGGTTCTTTTTTTTTTTTTACTTTTAAAAGCATTTCTTCTACAACCTCTTCGGCCAAAAAAATGTTTTTAAAAGTTAAAAAAAAAGCCTCTGAAGATCGCACGGCACAGCTAGAATCGTTAGAGGCTTTTAAAAGCATTTTTTCTACAACCTCTTTGGCCAAAGAGACTGTGAATTAAGTCAAAAGTCACATTGTTCGGTGCCGTTGTAACTTGAAAGAGTCACTAAATGAACTGTGTTGTAAGTCAAGTAAAATGTAGTTTGGAGTAAAATGTGGACCTTTTCTATGCAGTAAGAAGTAGACCTCAACTTACAACAGCAATTGAGCTCTAAATTTCTGTTGCTAAGCAAGACACTGGTTAAGTAGTTTTGCCCCATCTTGTGATCTTTCTAGCTAAAGTTGTTACGTCAAGCACTGCGGTTGTTTAGTTAGTAATACCGTCATGAAACGAGCGTCTCCATTGAATTTTCTTGTCAGAAAAAGGTCGCAAAAGTGGATCGCTTGATGCTGGGACACTGCAACCGTCATAAACATGAGCCAGTTGCCGTTTTTAAAAAAAGTTTTTCTTTTTAAAGAAGTTTTATTGGATTTTTTTTCCTCCTCTCCCACTTTCACCCACATCTTTGCTTTTTTCTTTTTCTTTTTGAAACAGGGTGTTGGTCATTTCTTATCCTATACAATTAGTCAAATTCAAATACATTTTACTCAATTACAATTTTTGCCAAAATCGTCTTCTCCCCTTTTCCTTTTTTAAAAAAAAAAACATATCTCAGAATGAATTGTTTACGAATAAATGATGATAAGTATGAATAAATAGTAAAGTTAGAATTTAGGGATAAATGAAGATGGTGTTTATGTATGCAAGTATAGAAATACTGAGATACGTTTTTAAAAAGTTTTTCATTAATAATTCAAATTTAAAAAACAATGGACATGGTTTGACATCTCCGGTTTCTAACATTTCATTACATATATCTTACTTCATTACATGTCAAGCATACTACATAATTCATCCTAAACAACTATATCCATATCCAATAAACCTATATCTCACTCACAAATTCAGTATACGTTGACATCCGATTTTTTGATCACATGACCCTGGTCGTAAGTGTGAAAAATGGCCTCTTAAGTCCCGTTTTTCGGTGATGTTGTAACTTTGATCAGTCACTAAGGGAGTGTTTGTATGTGGAGGACCACCCATGATTCATTATTTCCCACAGTCCTGAGATTATTGGGGGTTAAGAGTAAAACTACAATGCAAAAAGCACACACACCACAATTGTCATACAGTCAGGACTTTATTCCATCATGACACAGGAAGCTATTTTGCTGCCCCTGGGATTTTAAAGGGTAAAATGCTGTTGCTTAAAGCATGCGCTAAGATGGCCTTGGCTTCCCAGATGGATGGAATTCTCAGATGGAAAGCTGCAAATTCCATGGTGCTGGTTGAATTTGAACCGTTTGGGGTGTTTTGTTTTTACCTGAGAAGAACAAAAATCAGAGCACAACAATTACACATCTTGATTAAGACCAAAAACCAGAGGTGATAAAAAAAACCCAAAAACTACTAGGGGGCAGGGGTGAAATCCAACAGGTTCTGACAGGTTCTGGAGAACTGGTAGTGGAAATTTTGAATAGTTCAGAGAACCGGCAATACCACCTCTGACTGGCACCAGAATGGGGAAGGAATAGGAATTTTGCATTATCCGTCCCCTGGAATGGGGTGGGAATAGAGATTTTGCAATACCCTTCCCCTGCCATGCCCACCAAGCCACACCCACAGAACCAGTAGTAAAACGAATTTGGATTTTACCACTGCTAGGGGGCAACTTCACTTTTTTCCTACCAATTGAGCGGGGACCGTTTCTCAATCTGGCCGCTTTAAGAGGGGTGGACTTCGACTCCCAGAATTCCCCCACCAGTCATGGTGAGGAATTCTGGGAGGTCGAAGTCCACCCGTCTTAAATCGACCAAATTGAGAAACACTGAGAATCAGTGGCCAAATTGAGAAACACTTAGAATCAATTCTTTTTTTTTTTTTCAGTTTTGTGACAGCTTTAATGGCACAAAATTTTTTAGCTACACCTTATACATGTTCTATAAACAGTGGTGGGATTCAAACAATTTAACAACTGGTTCTCTGCCCTAATGATTGGCTGGGTGGGGGTGGTTATGGAGGGTACGGTCAAGGGGTGTGACAGACAGCACTCAGCCTCCTGTAACCCCCTGGGAACGAAAATAGGCCATGGGGGAGCCACATCCCCTGTGCCCTGTTTTGGGCCTAGGAGGCCTCCTTGAAGCCTCCTGGGACTGAAAAAGGGCCGTGGGCGGGGGGGAGACACACTGCCCCCCATGCCCCATTTTGGGCCTAGGAGGCCTCCCTGCACTTAGCTGGGAGCCAAAATGGGATGCATGGAGACTCCTGGAAGGGCGGGGCCAGCCAGAAATTTAACTACCAATTCACTCGAACTGGCCCGAACCGACTGAATCCCACCACTGACTGCATATTACCATGTTATGAAGTGCTAACTAAAGATGAAGAATGCATAATCCCTTTGGCTCATTTAACTCCAATTATGTCTTTTGTTTTTTGTTTTTTTTTTAAAAGCGATTTCTTAGTTTTCGGTTTTCATTTTTTAAAAGTAGTAAATAGTTGAATTTATCTGCTTCGTTTAGCGTTGCAGTTCCGCCTGCTGCTTTTTCTAATGTGCGAGCTGATGCATTTCTGCTTGATCTTGGGTACAAAGGTCGCATCCCATTTTTCATTCACTGCGTGAAAAATGAGGCCTGTGCTTCCCCTCAAACTCTAAACAAGTATAAAGCTACTTAATAACTTAAACAAAGCGTTACCACGGATACTGCTTTCAAATTTTAACAAGCTGGTCCATAAAAATTTCAAGCTTCTAAAAGATTCTCAATTCCTAATGGCAGGAAACTTGGCTTAAATTTGACTTGGTGACTACTGATAATACTGATAACAGCCTAATTATGTCTTAATCAGAGGTGGCATTTAGCTGGTTTGGGCTGGTTTGTGTGAACTGGTAGCGGCGACTGCAGGTGGACCTGCCCTACAGTCGCCGCTACCAGTTCACCCAAAGCGGTGTAATGCCATCCTATTTAACTGTGTATTCGAGGCCAGGCACATGCGTGGAAGGCGTGCGGGTGAGCAAAGTGAGCATCTGCGCGTGGTGGCAAACTGATAGTAAGAATATGTAAAGCACACCACTGGTATTAATAAACAATTGGGGGGAGGGCTGCAATTACAGGTAGTCCTCGACTTATGACCACAACCAAGTCCCAAATTTCCGTTGCTAAGCGAGGCAGTTGTTAAGTGAGTTTTGCCCTGTTTTATGACCTTTCTTGCCACGGTAGTTAAGACAGTCGCAGCAGTGGTGAAGTCAGTAACATGGCTGTTAGGTGACTTCCCCATTGATGGTCAGAAGGTGATCGCATGACCCTGGGATATTGCAACTGCAAGGAGCCTGGATAGCTTAGCAGACTAAAGCCTGTTATTAACATTCAGCTGCCTGCAATTACTGTAAGTTCGAATCTCACCAGGCTCCAGGTTGACTCAGCCTTCCATCCTTTCTAAGGTAGGTAAATTGAGGACCCAGTTTGTGGGAGCAATAAGCTGACTTTGTATAAAATATACAAAAGTATGAAGGCTATTGCTTAATGCATTGTAAGCCACCCTGAGTCTCCGGAGAAGGACGGCATATAAATCTAATTTAAAAAAAACCCAAAAAACTGTCCTAAGTACATGCCAGTTTCCAAACATCTGCATCTTTGATCATTTCATGCTGACTCTGCAAAAAACAGTCGTAAGTCACTTTTTTCAATGCCGTTGTAACTTTGAATGGTCACTAAACGAATGGTTGTAAGTCCAGGACTACCTGTATTCCATTCTTAGTCAATGAATGTAGGTATTAAGAAAGATAATATTTCGAAGAACTAACCCATCAAATTTTATTTCCTTCCGTGTCTGGATTCTGGTTGCTTGCTGCTGTTTCTTTATTCGCTGATCTACGGGAAAAAAGGATTAGTGGAGGTACAAACTAAACAGGAATTCCTTCAAATGAGCAGCGAGTTCTTTCTTTCCCTTTCTTCCTTTTTCCCAATTTTTCTCGTTTTTCTCCCAGGTCTCCTTGAGATAATCTGTGTCCTAACCCAGCTCCCCAAATATGACAAACCCTCTGAAATGAACTCAAAGATTCCTGTATTAGGAGCCCCAGCAAAAGTTTCTCTCTCACCACAGGCTAACAAGTCCGGCTGGCAGGGAGATAAATAGTTGTTTGCCATATCTATTCATCTCCATTCACTGCCTTTTATCCCCAGAGCTAGAGTGGGGCTTCACTAGCAGCAGTGGCTCTTCTGTCCCAAGGACCGGCCCATAGATTTCCACTGCTCTCCTCTCCTCTGCCTTCTGTCCATCCGCGCGTCAGGCACTGAACCCATCTGTTCCTCCTCTTACTCATCAGCCACCTCCAGACCTGGGGGCTGTTGACTCTCCATTTGAGGGCTGACGGATGGCCCGGGCTCCATTCCCTCTACCCCCTCAGACCTCCCAGATTGCCTTGATGCTGATCCTGACTACCATGCCTCCTCCCCCTCTGATTCGGCTGCTGGAGGGGCCGGCGGCTGACAGGCCACAACAATCTGGAATACGGTTGTTAAGAGTACAGGTAGACCTCGACTTATGGCCACAATCAAGCCCAGAATGTATGTTGCTAAGTGAGAAATATGTTCAGTAACTTTTGCCCCATTGTAAGACTTGTCTTGCCCCATGGGGTTAAGTGAATCAGTGCAATTATTAGTCATTAGTCATTACTAATTACTCCCGTTGTGAACCGGTAGTAAAGGTAAGTAGAACCCACCCCTCCACTGAAGGGACGGGTGGCAAATATCTCCTGATAAGAGAACATTTGTTAGTGCTAATTGAGGTCTGGTTTGGAGAGAAATAATTTTTCTGACAGCAAGAGCAATCCAGAAGTTGCGTTCAGAAGTTGTGGGAGCTTCATCACTAGAGGCTTTCAAGAAGAGTCTGGACTGCCCTCTGTCAGAAATGGTGTAGGGTCTCCTGCTTGGGTGGGGGGTTGGAGTAGATGACCTACAAGATCCCTTCCAACTCTGTTATTCTGTTTCTTTGTGAACGCCAAACAAGCTTTTTTCCTTAAATTTTACGCCCCTTCTGATGTCAGATCTCATTTTAATAAACATGTGTGATATCTTGGGATGCAAATACATAACATGTTCGACTACACGTAACTGATTTCCTATGCAAAGGGTTCTGGCCAATCACCTTTCTTTTTGCATTTTTCTTTGATGTCTTAACCCTACAGAGGAATGAAAGATGGGTCTCGGGGTTTTCCCTTTTTATAGGGGGTTCCCATTTTATCAGAGTATTCTAATACATTTCTTTAAATGATCTTCCGACTCAGTTGCCTATTGGGAAAGGTAAACTGAGGCAGAACCTTGGGTCAGATTTAGCCATTGAACTTACGTATCTTGTGGTGAACGGGTTGCATTTTGTGTGTCCATTGCACCCCTAAGGAGAGAA
Source organism: Masticophis lateralis (assembly GCA_030761175.1). NCBI lineage: Eukaryota > Metazoa > Chordata > Lepidosauria > Squamata > Colubridae > Masticophis > Masticophis lateralis. Next base: position 25,487,365 of record JAUDYJ010000009.1, on the reverse strand, counting down.
GGAATAGGAGAGAGAGGGAGAGAGGGAGAGAGGGAGAGAGGGAGAGAGAGAGAGAGAGAGAGAGAGAGAGAGAGAGAGAGAGAGAGAGAGAGATGGTGTTGATTTCATGAACTGCCTTTTGAGGTAGGAAATGAGAAGGCTGAGACTGAGGGAGGGGTCAAAGATGCCATCAGACTCAAATCCCTTTGCTCTCACAAGCAGGGATGAAATTCAGCAGGTTCTGACAGGCTCTGGAGAACCGGTAGCGGAAATTTTGAGTAGTTCGGAGAACTGGCAAATACCACCTTTGGCTGGCCCAAGAGTGGGATGGGAATGGAGATTTTGCACTATCCTTCCCCCAGGAGTAGGGTGGAAATGGAGATTTTGCAGTATCCTTTCCCTGCCGCACCCACCAAGCCATGCCACACCACACCCACCAAGCCACACCCACAGAACTGGTAGTAAAAAAAAATTGAATTCCACCACTTCCCAGAAGAAATCTAAGTCCAGCCTTCCTTGAATTCCAATTCAATCTCCAATTTGCTTTAACCATTAGTAGTTCAGATTTTTGTAGAGAACTTAAGCTTGCAATAATTCTTTATAACCATTTTAACTGCCCGGATCTCTTGATTTCCCCGCCGCTTGATATTTGAATTTCTCAGGCCAAATAGTTGATCAATTTCTCCAGATTCCTCCAAAGGAAATCATTCAAAAATATCCGAAGGACAACTCAATAATGAAAAATAGGATGTCTACCTACAGCTCTTAGCTTCCTTGTTGCTAAATAGTCCACTGAAGAGGTTGTAAAAATAATGCTTTCAAAAGCCTCTGACGATCCCAGCTGAGTTGCCAGATCGTCAGAGGCTTTTGTTCTTTTAAAAACATTTTTTCTACAAAGTCTTCGGCGGACGGGGTTGTAGAAAAAATGCTTTTAAAAGCCTCTGACGATCCCAGCTGAGCCGCACAATCATCAGGCTTTTTTTTTTTACTTTTGAAAGCATTTTTTAAGGCCAAAGAGCATTTTTTTAAAGCAGAAAACATGCTTTAAAAAAAAAAGCCTCTGATGATTGCGTGGATCAGCTGGGCTTGGGGGGAGGGGTGGCAGGGATTTTTTGCTACTGGTTCTCCAAACCACCCACTGCCATCACTACAGATCGAGTGATCAGGTCCAAACCGGGAGCATTTCACCCCTGATCCAGGGGTATCAAATGCAAGACCCAATGTGGTCAGATGTGGCCTGAGATGTAGTCAGATCCAACATGCAGGGCCGGTCTGGAAAATGTAAGGGGCCGGCCTGTGGTGTTTCGGCCTGGTCTCCTAGTGCGAAGAGGAAACATCGGGCCAGCAGTTTGGGGAGGTGTGAAGTTTCCAAAAGATGCCCTAATTAAAGATGCCCTAATGCCCTAATGCAAGGCTTTCAAGCTGCCAGGAGGGGCATCAATTTGGCCACACCCACCCAGTTGGCCCCGCCCCAGGCCCCTCCCTCAAGGTCAACCACAGCCCTGATGCGGCCCTCAATGGAATGGAGTTTGACACCCTTGCATTAGACATTCAGTGTTCAGAATTTTCCTCCCTTTCTTTGCATTTTCCAAAAGTTTAAAACCAGATCTGTTTAACGTAAGGAGGAGTTACATTACCTAAAAATGGTTCCTCTAGTTTGATACGCCACTAGGCCTATGACCAGCAAGATCCCAACGAGGCACCCAGCGGAAATACCAGCAATAATTCCTGCGCCCAGTGCTTTCTTCTTCTTCTTCACTGGCTCGTCTTCTGAAAGACACAAGAGAAAGACAACCGAAATCATTGTAAATACAGGTATCCAGCCATTCATTTAGTGACCGTTTGCAGAGCGACAACTGTTTATCGTGCTTCCCACACATCGTGGATCCCCACCCCACCCCATGGTCACGTGAGTCAAAATTCAGATGCTTGGCAACTGGCACGATGCTTGTACTGTCCCCAGGGGTCACGTGATCGCCTTTTGTGACCGTCTGACGAGCGACGTCAACAGGGAAGTCAGATGCACCAAACTACCCGGATGCTCACTTAACAACTGGAGCGATTCACTGAACAATGGTGGCAAGAGAGGTCATACAGTAAATTGAGGCAAAATCACTTCCGTCTTGCCCAGCGATGGAAATTTGGGACTCGGTTGTGGTCATAAATCGAGGACTACTTGTATTATGATTTTTTTGGCTGTTTTGGTCATGTTGGCTGGGGAATTTTGGGTTACTGGGATAACTAAGTTGGTAGGGATAGCTAACACCATAGAAGATAGGCTCAAGGTCCAGATGGATCTTGACAGACTTGAACACTGGGCCCTATCTAAGAAAATGAAATTCCATGTAGAGAAAGTCTTACACTTAGGCAAGGAAAACCAAAAGCACATATATAAACTGGGGGAAACCAGGCTTAATAGCAGTGACTGTGAGAGGGATCCCGGAGTCTTAGTGGACAACCAGTTAAATATGAGCCAGCAGTTTGCAGCGGCAGCTAAAAAAGCCAACGCAATCCTAAATTGCATTAACAGAGGAATACAATCAAGATCAAGGGAGGTACTAATGCCACTGTATAAATCCTTAGTAAGACCACACCTAGAATACTGCATCCAGTTTTGGTCACCACACTATAAAAAACGATGTTGAGACTCTAAAAAGAGTGCAGAGAAGAGCAACCAGGATGTTTAGGGGACTGGAGACTAAAACATATGAAGACCAGTTGCAGGAACCGGGCATGGCTAGGCTAGTGAAGAGAAGGACCAGGGGAGACATGATAGCAGTCCAATTCTTGATGGGCTGCCACAGAGAAGAGGGGGTCAAGCTGTTTTCCAAAGCTCCTGAAGGCCAGACAAAGAATAATGGGTGGAAACTGACCAAGGAGAGATTCAACCTAGAAATGAGGAGGAACTTTCTGACAGTGAGAACAATCAACCCATGGAACAGAAGTTGCCTTCGGAAGTTGTGAGAGCTTCATCACTGGAGGCTTTCAAGAAGAGACTGGACTGCCATCTGTCAGAAATGGTGGAGGGTCTCCTCATCTAGGGACTAGATGACCTCTAGGGTCCCTTCTGTTAATTCTGAGTTGAAATCCAGGCATCTTAAAGTTGCTAAAGTGAAGAAAGATGCTTTTAACTATTTCTTCAGGGAAAGGGTATTTTTGATTTAATCCAAATCAACTTTGGAGCCATGCAAATCCTCATAACTTCTCACTAACGGAGGGACTGGAAACCATAATTCACCAAGTGAGAAAGGAAGTCCTCTTTCTCCAGATAGCTACAAATTGAAAAAAAAAAAAAAGGTGAGTTTTGACAGTGAAATTCATGGAGAGATCGGGAATTATTTAAAGCAGGTGTGTCAAACTCAAGGCTCATGGGGTGCCTATGGGGCCGGCCTGGAAATATCAAAGGACCGACCTGCGGTGCCTCTGCTAGCCAAAATGGGCCATGGGGGGGGCACGTGTGGCCCCCGCACAGCCCGTTTTCGGTCTCCACAGCCTCCTGCAGCACTCTGCTGCCCATAAATGGGCCATCCGTAGGTCCCACGAGGCCCCTGCGGAACCCATTTTTGGCTGACAGAGTGCTGCTGGGGGCTGGGGAGACCAAAAACAGGATGTGTGGAGGCCTCATGGGGGCCCTGTGTGGCCAGTTTTGGGCCGGCAGAGTGCTGCTGGAGGCATCGGTCCCTTTTTCCTCCCCTGCTCCTCCCACCCGTGGAGGAGAACTACAATGCTGATCCGGCCTTCGAAGAAATCCAGTTTGACATCCTTGATCTAGGGGGCAAATGTTTTGTTTCTTGGATGCAGGCTTAATTATTCACCCTTTAATAAGTCCAATAATTCCAGGATCAGCTGAGCCAGACTGAAAACAAATTATTATTTTTTTTAAAAAAACAACCCGCCAGTAAAAATGTGAATTTACCTCTTGTGACCATTAAGAACGCTTCCCCAAATAGCGATTTTTTAGGGAGTTTCATGATTATCCCGTACATGCCCATGTCTAAATATGAAACATTTCTGATGGTAAGGACACAGTCTTTCAACGGCACGTGGCCGGAATGATAGCCACGTTGGGGCTCGAAGGTGTTGTTCAACGGATAATACAGCAAAATTTCAGTGTAAGTTGTGTTTTCTCCTCGGTACCACAAGCAGGACTGGGTGTCGTTGGTGGGCTTTTGAGGGACCATCTTGACATTCGCCCCTTCTATAGGAAAACGTGGTGTCACGACAACTGCAAAATCGGGCATCTTCTGAGCCTCTATGAACATAAAGTAGGAACTCACAAGATGAGCTGTAGAAGAAAAGGCATTCAACGTTTATTTATTTATTTATTTGTTTGTTTGTTTGTTTGTTTGTTTGTTTGTTCAATTTATATGCTGCCCTCCTCCGAAAACTCAGGGTGGCTTACAATGCACTTATAGCAATAGCCTTCATTCTTTTGTATATACCTGCTTATTAGGGATTTTGGCCCCCCATAAGCGGTCTTTCTACAAAGTCAACTTATTGCCCCCACAATCTGGATCCTCATTTTACCTACCTTGGAAGGATGGAAGGCTGAGTCAACATTGAGTCTGGTGAGATTTGAACTTGCAATAATTGCAGGCAGCTGGCAGCTAAGTGCTACATAATAGCACTTAGTCCGCTGTACCACCAAGGCTCTTGGTGTCCATATATACGTATATTGATTGATTAGCCTATGGGGCTAAGGTAAATACAATAGCTATAGGTCCTATAGCTTTGCTGGCTAGGGAATTCTGGGAGTTGAAGTCCACCAGGCTTAAAGTTGCCAAGGTTGGAGACCCCTGTTTTGGATCACAAGGAGATCCAATTGGTTGATCCTAAATGAGATGAGCTCTGCCTGTTCTTTTGGAAGGACAGATCCTGAAGCTGAAGCTCAAACATTCTGGCCACCAGTTGAGAAGAGAGGACTCCTTGGAAAAGACAACCGCGATGTTGAGAAAGATGGAAGGCCAAAGAAGAAGGGGACAGCCAAGGAGGAGATGGTTAGGTAGTGTCATCGATGCAATAACATAAATTTGGGCAAACTCTGGAAAGAAAGTAGAGGAAATGGTATAGGATTTCCTGCGTGAGCAGGGGGTTAGACTAAAAGATCTCCAAGGTCCCTTTCAGCCCTAAGACTCTATGACAGAGATCTTCAAACTTGGCAACTTTAAGACTTGTGGACTTCAACTCCCAGAATTCTCCAGCCACTGGCTGGAGAATTCTGGGAGTTGAAGTCCACAAATCTTAAAGTTGCCAAGTTTGAAGACCTCTGCTCTATGACATACATAGATAAGATATTTGTGATAGGTAGATAGACAGATACGATAGACAGAGAGGCAGAGAGAAAAAGAGAGAGGGGGGAGATAGATGGATGGATGGAGATAGAGATGATAGATGGATAGATAGATAGATAGATAGATAGATAGATAGATAGATAGATGATGGATGGAGATAGAGATGATAGGATAGTGAGATAGACAGAGAGACAGAGATAAATAGATATGGATGGATGGATGGATGGATGGAGATATTGATGATAGGTAGATGATAGATAGATAGATAGATAGATAGATAGATAGATAGATAGATAGATAGATAGATAATTGTTGGGCTAAACTCTTTCTCTTTTTTCCTTGTACTCCTTTTAGTGCAAAGGCTGGTCAGAGACTATAAACAAGATATTCAATTTGGTTCCACGATGGCATCAAAGAATACTTTGCATTCTACTCAGATTGCTCCAACTGAAATCGTCTCAAAATAAAAAGCGCTTGGCTAATTCCAAGCAGCTGACTGTTCCTTTGGGTCAGGGCACTGCCACTCCAGAGACTTTCTCGATCTCCCGACCCACAACGGTTGCTATCCCAGACCTTGCTCCCCAACAGACTCCCAATCAGACCTGTGAGAAGCCAAATCAGCCGGGATGTTCTCCGTTCTGATGGTTGCTTGTGCTTGGCCAGTGTTGCCATGATGTTCTTAGCAGATCTAGGACAAAAGGTTGTGACTTTGTGACATGCTGGGAGATCCTCAAAGTGCCCAGCCGGGTGCCTCAGTTTCCCCCCTTGTCTTTTGTCCACACTGTCAGTGACTATACAGGGAGAGTCCTGAACTCCTGCTTCCCTCCCCAGCCTACCTCACTGCCAGCCCCTCCCACCATTCCTTTATGAGCTCTCAAGGCAGAGGACGACGTCACAAAGCAGGCCAGAGACCCATTGAGAGGAATTTATTTAATTATTTATTTTATTTTTATTTTTAATTAGATTTATATGCCGCCTTTCTCCGGAGACTCAGGGCGGCTTACAATGCGTTAAGCAATAGCCTTCATACTTTTGTATATTTTATACAAAGTCAGCTTATTGCCCCCACAAACTGGGTCCTCAATTGACCTACCTTAGAAAGGATGGAAGGCTGAGTCAACCTTGAGCCTGGTGAGATTCGAACTTGCAATAATTGCAGACAGCTGAATGTTAATAACAGGCTTTTAGTCTGTTCTGACCGAATGGTGGAAGGATGGAAGGATTTATATTCCTTGCAGTCATCTGGTTGTTAGTGCTCTTCCTGAGAGTCATTGAGGCCACATAGAGGCTTATCTCTGTGCCCTCAGGGTCACCTGAGTAGTGCAAATGGGTGTGGCACCTTCTTGGAACTGGTGAAAGGACCGTGTTGTAAACAGGAGACGACGGGTGGTGTCTATTCATCCCCTTCCATTTGAGAGAGGGCTGTTCAATCTTAATGTAGATGGCCTCTTTGACCCCGCACTCTCAGGAAGAGCACTAACGACCAGAGGACTGCAAGGAATATACATCCTTCCATCTTCCACCATTCAGTCAGAACTGAAGAAGCTTCTTGGATGAGAAGCTAAACATCTTCAAGGAAAAAACAAAGAAAGTCCAGTTGCCTTTTGAAAAAGGCATCTTTGGGACCCCAATTTACTGCTCCCCCTCATCTTGGGGAATATATCCAGGAGGGTCACCTGTTCGTTATTTGTGACCTTCACAGCCAGCCTTGGATAAGCAAAGTCAATGGGGGTGGGTGGGTGGGTGGAAGCCAGATTTGCTTCATGACCACACAAACTCACTTAAAATACTGCAGTGATTGTGCAGTAACAACAGCTGCTGTGTCAAAAAAAAAAGATTGTAAAATGGAGTGATGCTCACTTAACAATTGCATTGCTCAACAGGAGAAATTTTGGGCTCAGTTACGGTTGAATGTCGAATTTGCAGAAGAATTAGGATCTCTCACGAGACCTATTTGCTAATCATTCAGAACACAGAATATAGAATAACGGAAGGGACCCTGGAGGTCTTCTAGTCCAACCCCATGCTTAAGCAAAAGACCCTATACTATTTCAGACAGTTGGCTGTCCAGTCTCTTCTCAAAAACCTCCAGTCATGGAGCAACCCACAACTTCTGGAGGCCAGTTGTTCCACTGGTTAATTGTCCTCACTTTTAGGAAGTTTCTCCTTAATTCCAGCTTGCTTTTCTCCTTGCTTAGTTTCCATCCATTGTTTCTTGTCCTGCCTTCAGGGCAGAGATGAGTTCTACTTACCTTTACTACCGGTTTGCAACGGGGCCACAGTTCCTGATGACGTCGGGGGTCAGTGGGCGGACCGTCCCACCGGTTTTACTACCGGTTCTATAGAACCGTTCCGAACTGGGGGCAACACACCACAGCTTCAGGGGCTTTGGAAAATAGCTTGTCCCCTTTGTTTTTGTGGGAGCCCCTCAAAGATTTGGAACACTCACGTCTCCCCTAATCCTTCTTTTCATTAGAATAGACATGCCCAATTCCTGAAAACCGTCCTTCATTCTTCATTTCACTAATAGCTGCTTGATGGGAGTAGATCTTAAGGATCTTGAGGATCTACTCCCATCCCATCAAATCCCCAAAATTTTAACCTTAGACTGTCTACTGTAGACCTCACCCCATTCCTAAGAGGTCTCTAAGGGGTGTGCATAAGCGCACCAGCGTGCCTAATTTTTTCTTTTATTTGCATCCTTTTCGTGTATTTATAATTACGTTTACACCTGTATCTGTCATAAAATACATGCTTGACGAAATAAAATGAATTAAAAAATAAATAAATCTAAAGGCCACTGGAATAATAGAAAAATTGATAAGATGGGGGAACTTCTAATGACTGCCATGAAATGACTGCCTTGCTGTGGATCCAGTCAAAAAGAATCTATTGGCTTATGTTTGGGGAAGGGGGAAATTCTATCATTTGTGTGTGTGTGTGTGTGGGGGGGGGTATTTCTGGGCTCCTGTATAAAGGAAGTTTGTTGCCGTACCAAAAAAACCAAAAACGAATAAACAAACAAAAATAGGAGGAGAAAAGAATGTTAAGTATCTTTGCCGCCTCAGGTTGTCTACAAAAATAATAATGGTGTGGTGAAAAATTAAATAACTAATCAAATAAGCTGACTTTATATAAAAAAGAACACCACTTAGGGGGGCCCGAAAGCCCTACTAAGCAGATATATACAAAAGTATGAAGACTATTGCTTAATGCATTGTAAGCTGCCCTAAGTCTCCGGAGAAGGGCAGCATATAAATCGAACCAATAAATAAACAATAATAAATAAATGAATCACTGTTTCCACAATTTTATTGGCACCCGATTCAAAGCAGAACGTTGCTAGTAGCTGTTGAGCCAAATGCACCACCAGATCAGGAATCTATAGGGCAGAATTATGGAAACGGCGTGTTTAGCTCTGGAGATCTCTAGCAATTTCTCCCCTTTTTCCGTTACGCCCGTCCTCTTCTTACGTATTCGATAAATAGCTCTATCCTCCAACCTAAGATTCTGGAGGTGCAAGAGGCAGTCCTTCCCGATAAAGTGCCTTTTATTGTAGGCTTCCTTGAAATAGATTGTGTGATTCTCTACATAATAAATCAAGATTTTGGAAAATGTCAAGCTTGTATTTTCTCGTTTGTACCATGCGCAGGAAATGGTGTCGTTCTTGTTTGCTCCTGGGAAAAGAGTGACATCCTCGCCTACTCTAGGGTGCTTGGGCTCCATCCGGATCATAATGGTTATAGCGCTGCCAACTTGTGCAAACAACAAAGGTAAAGTCAAGATACGAGCTGCGGAGAGAAAAAACAGGACATTTCTAAGAAAAATGCCAAAGAGGCAATTCCAATTTTTGCTGCCAAGAAATCCCAAAGATGCTTTTTAATGATGGCCCTGTGGGGATTCTATGTCCTCCTTTTATAATGATCAGACTTATCCAGAGGTAGGCTTCAGCAGGTTCTGACCAGTTCTGGAGAACCAGAAGTGGAAATTTTGAGTAGTTCAGAGAACCGGTAGTAAAAATTCTGACTGGCCCCGCTTCCATCTATTCTCTGCCTCCTGAGTCCCAGCTGATCGGGAGGAAATGGGCATTTTGCAGTAACTTTCCCCTGGAGTGGGGTGGGAATGGAGATTTTACAGTATCCTTCCCCTGCCCCGCCCACCAAGCCATGGCCACCAAGCCACACCCACAGAATCGGGTAAGGTAGTAAAAAATTTTGAAACCCACCCCTGAGTTATCGTCAGATTTTTAACATCGCACGTTAAAACATACATGTCAAAATGTGACATGAGCAGTTTATTTCCAGGCAGGATAATGCATGTTAGTTCCATAAACCCCTTTTACTATGCTTATTGGTTTACTGATTTATTGATTACATTTATATACCACTCCTCTCACTGATAAGTAAAAAAGATAGAAAAATTATGACAATTACAATGCTATGTAAAAAGGCATGTTAGCGCAACAATGCTCTGTCAGTTTGCTCATTGATTTATTGGTTTATTGATCTCATTGGCCCTGAGGGCATTCTGTACTCCTTTGATAATGATAAAACTTATCATCAGATTTTTAACATCACAGGTTAAAACAAACATGTCAAAATGTGACAGGAGTGGCATATTTCCAGGCAGCATGAGGCAAAGCTTCTTGATAGCTCCATAATGCCATTAGTTTGTTTATTGGTTTATTGATTTATTGATGTGTTGATGTATTGATTTATGACACTTATGTGTCGCCGCCCCCACCTCCTTCACTGATATGTAAAAAGATATAGAAACAATTACAAAGCTGTGTAAAAACTAGAATCTGTTCTGTCCCCGTCTCACACACGCACCCCCACAGACAGTCAATCGTAAAATAACCCAGCCGACAAAAGTTTTTCTAAGAGCAGAATTGGCAGCAACCCAGTGGCTGGCTGCCAAGAGTTTTTTACTCACGAAGGGAGTGTTTTTCAAAGCCAAAACACAACAGATACAGGAATATTCAAAAAGTCCAGCAATGCAGAGAGGTTGGTTCAATATCAGTTTTTGCTCGTCATAGATATTGAACGGCCACCACACCCCCTTTTATACCCTGTGGGGTCTGGTCCAGTGACTCAGCCTAATCCCTGGCATGCCTCTTCCTCTGCTGCACGTACTTATCTCTGCGACGCTGTCGAGGATCCAGCCAAGACTCATCTTCCTCATTATTATCCACCTGTGGCTGCGTGGACGTGCTTGGCCCTGGGCCTATCTCTTGGCCTTCGGTGTCCTCCGGAGGCATTGCCAGAGAGGAGGGTCCTGGAGAGGGAGGCCTTGCCAAGTCCTCCTTCACTCTTGGAGTCCTTACCTGCTGATAATCCAGGCTCAGGGAACGGAGGCACAACAGATGGCATGGGGGGATGAAATCATCTTTTAATCAGAGCATCAGTGACTGTGTGCAGGGCCTCAAGATCCAGATAAGGACACAACTGGCGCACCATGCAAATGTGTGCAGAGGCCCTCCTAGTGACAACTTCCACCTGACCAGGAGTTACAAGTCTAGGAGAACCCTCTAGCTGCTCACCACATCTGTCCTGGGTAATGCAAGCTCCTTCAGAACTAAAGATGATAAAACAACCAGATCTGATCTCTTCAAAACGTTTTAGATCAGGGGTCTCCAAACTTGGCAACTTTTAAGATGTTGTCCATACATACACACATGTAACTGCGGTTTAGTGCAGGGGTCCCCAACCTTTTGGACCTCAGGGACCACTAAATTCATAATTTTAAATCCCATGGACCACTAATATGATCTGCTTATGATTGGCTGGGTGGGTGTGGCTAGGTGGTCATGTGACTGGGTGAGCATGGCCAACTTGATGTCACTCACATTGGGGGGCACCTTGCCAGCTTCTACTTGCCCCTCCCCTCCCAGCCACTCCTCGCCAGCCCACCTGGGCTTCTTAGAGCCCAACAGAAAACAGTTGTTGGGGCTAAGCAGCCACCATGAGAAAGAGATGGGAAAACAGCTGGCTCAGTTCAGATGGGATCTGACCAAAAAGGAGGCTCAGCAGAAGCATCTCACAGAGGACTTCAAGCATAGGCTTTCCAAACAGAGGGAAGGCCTGCGAGAGTGCAAGGCCAGGTACCGGTGCCTGGAGGCTCAGAGGGCTGAGATGGTCAGCCAGTTCCAGGCCATGATGCTGTCCCACTGGAACAAGGCTCTTCAGCTCTTTGCCACCAACAGCACTTCCCTCCTGACTTCACCCAAAGCCCCACACCAGGAGGCTGAAGCAGACCCCAAGTTAGAATTTCTGCCCCCCTCCAACCCACACAAAATGACCCCGAAGGGGGAGACTCTCTGCAGCAACACAAGTGTTCATTGCACCTATTTGTCCCAGGGGCTGTAGTTTGAGGACCCCTGATTTAGTGCAATATAAAAAATGCAAATAATTTTTCTGCAGACCACCAAAATTTTCTCATGGACCACCGGTTGTCCACAGACCACCAGTTGGTGACCACTTGTTTAGTGGATTTATTAATATTCCCCCACAACTCCCTTCACCAGAAACCCAGAACTGTCCCCATTAAGTTCAGCCACAAGCAGACCAATGCAGAGAAATGGCCAATGAGTCCACAAGGCACTTGTTTAGTTTAGTTTAGTTTATTGGATTTATATACCGCCCTACTCCTGAAGGACTCAGGGCGGTGAACAGTCACAAAGTAAAAACACACAAATACAAAATTTAAAACCAGAATAAAACCAAATTAAACAATTTGGCCAAGACAGATTTAAAACACCCAATAATTTAAAAAACAGATTAAAATTTTCATTTTAAAAAGGGGAAAGATTTAAGCCAGGCCAGCTTGGTGGAATAAAGAAGTCTTGAGAGCGCGACGGAAGGTGCGCAGATCCGGGATCCTCCGTATCTCCAGGGGGAGCTCATTCCAGATAATAGGTGCCCCCACAGAAAAGTTGAACTTGAACTTGAAAAGTTTCCCAGGCAAAATAAACCCGCCAGACAAAATTAAATCCAGAATTCAAGAGGGTTGCGGAGGCAAGAAAAATCCAGAGTCCACAAGGCACAATCCGAGTCAAGGCATGGTGTCAATTTAAAGCAAGGCAAGAATCACAAC